>OU342744.1:362164700-362196964 GCA_910589775.1 Avena eriantha
TCTTCTTTTCCTACACCACCACTAGAGCCATTGCATTTGTGTACTTTTCCTAAATCACCACCAGAGTAATTGCATGTCTGTTCCTTTCCTAAACCACATTGATCCACCACTGGCATTACATGTGTGTTCCTTTCCTAAACCACATGGATCCACCAGTCTCATTGCATGTGCCTTCTTTTCCTAAACCACCACCATAGTCATTGCATGTGTGTTCCTTTCCTAAACCACCACCAGACTCATTGCATGTGTGTTCTTTTCCTAAACCGCCACCAGAGTCATTGTATGTGTCTTCTTTTCCTAAACCGCCACCAGAGTCATTACACTTGTGTTCTGTTCCTAAACCACGACCAGAGTCATTGCATGTGTGTTACTTTCCTAAACTACATTGATCCACCAGAGTCATTGCATGTGTGTTCATTTCCTAAACCACATGGATCCACCAGTGTCATTGCATGTGTCTTATTTTCCTAAACCACCACCAGAGTCATTGCATGTGTGTTCTTTTACTAAACCACCACCAGAGTCAATGCATGTGTGTTCCTTTCCTAAACCACATTGATCCACCAGAGTCATTGCATGTGTGTTCCTTTCCTGAACCACATGGATCCACCAGCCTCATTGCATGTGTCTTCTTTTCCTAAACCACCACCATAGTCATTGCATGTGTGTTCCTTTCCTAAACCACCACTAGAGTCCGTGCATATGTGTTCCTTTCCTAAACCACATGGATTCAAAAGTGTCATTGCATGTGTGTTCCTTTCCTAAACCACCACCAGAGTCATTGCATGTGTCTACTTTTCCTAAACCACTACCAGAGTCATTGCATGTGTGTTCTTTTCCTAAACGACCACTAGGGACATTGCATGTGTGCTCCTTTCCTAAAGCACATTGCTCCACCTGAGTCATTGCATGTGTGTTCCTTTTATAAACCACATGGATCCACAAGTGTCATTGCATGTGTCTTCTTTTCCTAAACCGCCACCAGAGTCATTGCATGTGTGTTCTTTTCCTAAACCACGACTAGAGTCATTGCATGTGTCTTCCTTTCCTAAACCACATTCATCCACCAGAGTCACTGCGTGTGTGTTCCTTTCCTAAACCAAATGGATCCACTAGTGTCATTGCATGTGTGTTCTTTTCCTAAACCACCACTAGAGTCTTTGTCGTTGTCTTCGTTTCCTAAACCACCACTAGAGTCATTGCATGTGTGTTTTTTCCTAATCCACCACCAGAGTCACTGGATGTGTCTTCCTTTTCTAAACCACCACTAGAGTCATTGCATGTGTGTTCCTTTACTAAAACCACATTGATCCACCAGAGTCATTGCATGTGTGTTCTTTTCCTAAACCACCACCAGAGTCACTGCATCTGTGTTCTTTCCTAAACCACCACCATAGGCATTGCATGTCTCTTCCTTTTCTAAACCACCACCAGAGTCATTGCATCTGTGTTCCTTTCCTAAACCAAATGGATGTCATTGCATGTGTCTTCTTTTCCTAAACCTCCACCAGAGTCATTGCATGTGTGTTCCTTTTCTGAACCACCACTAGAGTCAGTGCATATGTGTTCCTTTCCTAAACCACATGGATTCACAAGTGTCATTGCATGTGTGTTCCTTTCCTAAACCACCACCAGAGTCATTGCATGTGTCTTCTTTTCCTAAACCACTACCAGAGTCATTGCATGTGTGTTCTTTTCCTAAACGACCACTAGGGACATTGCATATGTGTGCTTTTCCTAAACCACCACCAGAGTCACTGCATCTGTGTTCTTTCCTAAACCACCACCACATGCATTGCATGTGTCTTCCTTTTCTAAACCACCACCAGAGTCATTGCATCAGTGTTCCTTTCCTAAACCAAATGGATGTCATTGCATCAGTCTTCTTTTCCTAAACCTCCACCAGAGTCATTGCATGTGTGTTCCTTTTCTGAACCACATGGATCCACTAGTGTCATTGCATGTGTGTTCCTTTCCTAAACCACCACCAGAGTCAGTGCATGTGTGTTCTTTTCCTAAACCACCACCGGAGTCATTGCATGTGTTTTCTTTTCCTAAACCTCCACCAGAGTCATTACATGTGGGTTCTTTTCCTAAACAACGACCAGAGTCATTATATGTGTCTTCCTTTCCTAAACCACATTGATCCACCACAGTCATTGCATGTGTGTTCCTTTCCTAAACCACATGGATCCACCAGTGTCATTGCATGTGTCTTCTTTTCATAAACCACCACCAGAGCCATTGCATTTGTGTTCTTTTCCTAAATCACCACCAGAGTAATTGCATATGTGTTTCTTTCCTAAACCACATTGATCCACCAGTGGCATTACGTGTGTGTTCCTTTCCTAAACCACATGGATCCACCAGTCTCATTGCATGTGTCTTCTTTTCCTAAAGCACCACCAGAGTAATTGCATGTGTGTTCCTTTCCTAAACCACCACTAGAGTCAGTGCATATGTGTTCCTTTCCTAAACCACATGGATTCACAAGTGTCATTGCATGTGTGTTCCTTTCCTAAACCACCACCAGAGTCATTGCATGTGTCTTCTTTTCCTAAACCACTACCAGAGTCATTGCATGTGTGTTCTTTTTCCTAAACGACCACTAGGGACATTGCATGTGTGCTCCTTTCCTAAAGCACATTGATCCACCTAAGTCATTGCATGTGTGTTCCTTTTATAAACCACATGGATCCACAAGTGTCATTGCATGTGTCTTCTTTTCCTAAACCGCCACCAGAGTCATTGCATGTGTGTTCTTTTCCTAAACCACGACTAGAGTCATTGCATGTGTCCTCCTTTCCTAAAGCACATTGATCCACCTGAGTCATTGCATGTGTGTTCCTTTTATAAAGCACATGCATCCACAAGTGTCATTGCATGTGTCTTCTTTTCCTAAACCGCCACCCGAGTCATTGCATGTGTCGTCTTTTCCTAAACCACGACTAGAGTCATTGCATGTGTCTTACTTTCCTAAACCACATTGACCCACCAGAGTCACTGTGTGTGTGTTCCTTCCCTAAACCAAATGGATCCACTAGTGTCATTGCATGTGTGTTCTTTTCCTAAACCACTACTAGAGTCTTTGTTGTTTTCTTCGTTTCCTAACCACCACCAAAGTCAATGCATCTGTGTTTTTTTCCTAATCCACCACCAGAGTCATTGGATGTGTCTTCCTTTTCTAAACCGCCACTAGAGTCATTGCATGTGTGTTCCTTTACTAAAACCACATTGATCCACCAGAGTCACTGGATGTGTGTTCTTTTCCTAAACCACCACCAGAGTCACTGCATCTGTGTTCTTTCCTAAACCACCACCATAGGCATTGCATGTGTCTTCCTTTTCTAAACCACCACCAGAGTCATTGCATCTGTGTTCCTTTCCTAAACCAAATGGATGTCATTGCATCAGTCTTCTTTTCCTAAACCTCCACCAGAGTCATTGCATGTGTGTTTTTTTCCTAATCCACCACCAGAGTCAATGGATGGGTCTGCCTTTTCTAAACCACCACTAGAGTCATTGCATGTGTGTTCCTTTACTAAAACCACATCGATCCACCAGAGTCATTGCATGTGTGTTCTTTTCCTAAACCACCACCAGGGTCACTGCATCTGTGTTCTTTCCTAAACCACCACCATAGGCATTGCATGTGTCTTCCTTTTCTAGACCACCACCAGAGTCATTGCATTTGTGTTCCTTTCCTAAACCAAATGGATATCATTGCATCAGTCTTCTTTTCCTAAACCTCCATCAGAGTCATTGCATGTGTGTTCCTTTTCTGAACCACATGGATCCACTAGTGTCATTGCATGTGTGTTCCTTTCCTAAACCACCACAAGAGTCATTGCATGTGTGTCCTTTTCCTAAACCACCACCAGAGTCATTGCATGTGTTTTCTTTTCCTAAACCACCACCAGAGTCATTACATGTGGGTTCTTTTCCTAAACCACGACCAGAGTCATTACATGTGTCTTCCTTTCCTAAACCACATTGATCCACCACGGTCATTGCATGTGCATTCCTTTCCTAAACCACATGGATCCACCAGTGTCATTGTATGTGTCTTCTTTTCCTAAACCACAACCAGAGCCATTGCATTTGTGTTCTTTTCCTAAATCACCACTAGAGTAATTGCATGTGTATTCCTTTCCTAAACCACATTGATCCACCAGTGGCATTACATGTGTATTCCTTTCCTAAACCACATGGATCCACCTGTCTCATTGCATGTGTCTTCTTTTCCTAAACCACCACCATAGTCATTGCATGTGTGTTCCTTTCCTAAACCAGCACTAGAGTCATTGCATGTGTGTTCCTTTCCTAAACCACCACCAGAGTCATTGCATGTGTGTTCTTTTCCTAAACCACCACTAGAGTCATTGCATGTGTCTCCTTTTCCTAAACTACTACCAGATTCATTGCATGTGTGTTCTTTTCCTAAACCACCACTAGGGGCATTGCATGTGTGTTCCTTGCCTAAAGTACATTGATCCACCTAAGTCATTGCATGTGTGTTCCTATTATAAACCACATGGATCCACAAGTGTCATTGCATGTGTCTTCTTTTCCTAAACCACCACCAGAGTTATTGCATGTGTGTTCCTTTCCAAAACCATCACTATAGTCATTGCATGTGTGTTCCTTCCCTAAACCAGATTGATCCACCAGAGTTATTGCATGTTTCTTCCTTTCCTAAACCACCACTAGAGTCATTGCATGTGTGTTCTTTTCCTAAACCACAACCACAGTCATTGCATGTGTGTTCTTTTTTCTAAACCACCACTAGTATCATTGCATGTGTCTTCCTATCTTAAACCACCACTAGAGTCATTGCATGTGTGTTCTTTTCCTAAACCACCACTAGAGTCATTACATGTGCCTTCTTTTCCTAAACCACCACCAGAGTCATTGCATGTGTGTTCTTTTTCTAAGCCACCACTAGAGTCATTGCATGTGTGTTCCTTTCCTAAACCATATTGATCCACCAGAGTCATTGCATGTGTGTTCCTTTCCTAAACCACATGGATCCACCAGTGTCACTGCATGTGTCTTCTTTTCCTAAACCACCACCAGAGTCATTGCATTTGTCTTTTTTTCCTAAACCACCACCAGAGTTATTGAATGTGTGTTCTTTTCCTAAACCACCACCAGAGTCATTGCATCTGTCTTCCTTTTCTAAACCACCACTAGAGCCATTGCATGTGTGTTCCTTTCCTAAACCACATTGATCCACCAAAGTCATTGCATGTGTATTCTTTTCCTAAAACACCACCAGAGTCATTGGATATGTGTTCTTCTCCTAAACCACCACCATAGTCATTGCATGTGTCTTATTTTCCAAAACCACCACCAGAGTCATTGCATGTATGTTCCTTTCCTAAACCACATGGATGTCATTGCATGTATCTTCCTTTCCTAAACCACCACTAGAGTCATTGCATGTGTCTTCTTTTCCTAAACCACATGGATCCATTAGTGTCATTGTATGTGTCCTCCTTTCCTAAACCACCACCAGAGTCATTGCATGTGTCCTCTTTTCCTAAACCACCACCAGAGTCATTGCATGTGTGTTCTGTTCCTAAACCACCACCAGAGGCATTGCATGTGTGTTCCTTTCCTAAACCACATGGATCCACCAGTCTCATTGCATGTGTCTTCTTTTCCTAAACCACCACTAGAGTCATTGCATGTGTCTTCCTTTTCTAAACCACCACCAGAGTCACTGCATGTGTCTTCCTTTTCAAAACCACCACTAGAGTCATTGCATGTGTGTTCCTTTCCTAAACCACCACCAGAGTCATTGCTTGTGTGTTCCTTTCCTAAACCACGACCAGAGTCATTGCAAGTGTCTTCCTTTCCTAAACCACATTGATCTACCAGAACCACCACTAGAGTCATTGCATGTGTGTTCCTTTCCTAAACCACCACTAGAGTTATTGCATGTTTGTTCTTTTCCTAAACCACCACCATAGTCATTGCATGTGTCTTCCTTTCCTAAACCACCACCAGAGTCATTGCATGTGTGTTCCTTTTCTAAATCACATGGATGGCATTGCATGTGTCTTCCTTTCCTAAACCACCACTAGAGTCTTTGCATGTGTGTTATTTTCCTAAACCACATGGATCCACCAGATGGATTTGTGGCCTTTTCCTAACCACCACCAAAGTCAGTGCATTTGTGTTATTTTCCTAAACCACCACCAGAGTCATTGCAAGTATGTTATTTTCCTAAACCACATGGATCCACCACTGTCATTGCATGTGTCTTCCTTTCCTAAACCACCACCATAGTCATTACATGTGTGATATTTTCCTAAACCACCACCAGAGTCATTGTATGTTTCTTCCTTTCCTAAACCACCACTAGAGTCATTGCATGTGTGTTCCTTTCCTAAACCACCACTAGAGTTATTGCATATGTGTTATTTTCCTAAACCACCACCATAGTCATTGCATGTGTCTTCCTTTCCTAAACCACCACAAGAGTCATTGCATGTGTCTTCCTTTCCTAAACCACATGAATGTCGTTGCATGTGTCTTCCTTTCCTAAACCACCACTAGAGTCTTTGCATGTGTGTTATTTTCCTAAACCACATGAATCCACCAGTTGGATGTGTGGTATTTTCCTAAATCACCACCAAAGTCAGTGCATGTTTGTTATTTTCCTAACCACCACCATGGTCTTTGCATGTGTGTTGTTTTCCTAAACCACCACCAGAGTCATTGCATGTGTCTTCCTTTCTTAAACCACCACCAGAGTCATTGCATGTGTCTTCTTTTCCTAAACCACCACCAGAGTCATTGCACGTGTGTTCTTTTCCTAAACCACCACCAGAGTCATTGCATGTGTGTTCCTTTCCTAAACCACACTGATCCACCAGAGTCATTGCATGTGTGTTCCTTTCCTAAACCACATGGATCCACCAGTCTCATTGCATGTGTCTTCTTTTCCTAAACCACCACCATAGTCGTTGCATTTGTGTTCCTTTCCTAAACCACCACTGGAGTCAATGCATGTGTGTTACTTTTGTAAACCACATGGATCCACAAGTTTCATTGCATGTGTGTTCCTTTCCTAAACCACCACCAGAGTCATTGCATGTGTCTTCTTTTCCTAAACCACTACCAGAGTCATTGCATGTGTGTTCTTTTCCTAAACGACCACTAGGGACATTGCATGTGTGTTCCTTTCCTAAAGCACATTGATACACCTGAGTCATTGCATGTGTGTTCCTTTTATAAACCACATGGATCCACAAGTGTCATTTAGGGGTGGACCTGTAGCTCGAGGCTTGGCTCGGGCACGGCAAAGCTTGGCTCGGGCTCGACTGAGCTCGGAGGTTGAACAAGCCAAGCCTAAAACTTGGAACTCGGGCTCGAGGCTCGACAAGCCTGCTCGATGAAGCTCGCAAGACGGCTCGATGTAATTAAAAAAATCGACATGACCTTTGCTAAAGTTGTAACAATTCACAATTATAATTAATAGTTTATCATGAATACATGCATATCATAGTATACCAAGGTTTAGAATGTAATAATAACGATAACATGAAACATCAAGAATTCACAATTATATTTTTCTTCATCATCGGATTCAATTGTTTGAGGCTGCATACATGAGACATTTACAATATCACAAACACGAAACATCAAGAATTAAATACATGGTGGAGCAGAAAATAGAACCATGAAACAACATGCAGGAATTACCATTTGTGGTGGAGAAGCTGATGTTACTAGCTGCAATAGAGTCGCTGCTACAGGTTGCGATGATCCTGGTATATTTGAAGAGATGCCGAGTAGAGCACCTGTCTTGAAGTTCATGGCTCGATTGTAAGCATGCCTCTTTCCCACCCCTGGACGTGCATGTGATTCAGTGCTCCCTCGTCCACGTTGCATCTTCGTTGGTAGAGAGGATCAAGCAGGCATCTGAAGTGCCGTAGCGGAAAAATGATAGCAAACAATTACTGAAATAATCTACTACAAGACCATGGCAAACAATATTTTACTCAAATAATGAACTACAAATCCCTTAAATAATTACAGTAGCTACACTACAAGAAATTAAAAGAACTAAGAAAGAACATAGAGCTACTATAAGGAAGAACAGAGAGGAAATTAAGAGGTACTAACGAGATGTGCGGTGCCGGACTGCCGTCTTCCGTGGTGGTCTGAATGGAGAGGAGAGATGTAGCCATGCAGTGTAGAAGCGTCGAGGTAGGGGAGTGCCGGAGCCGGACGTTGAGCGACAGATGACCTGTTGAGGGCAAACCTCTAGGGTGGCCCGATCATTCACGATTCCCTTTCAAATCGAGGGTGGAGTGCGGGGGAAGGAGGAAAGGATGAACACGACGAACACACGCACGAAGAACGCGATGAACACACACACGCAAACCCGCGATAAACACCAATAGCTCACACCGGCGGTGCCCGGTCCAGCGCAATCCCTAGGATCGGCGTCGGGCGGAGGACTCTCTCTCGAACCGGCACGGCGAGATGGGAGACTCGGTGAGATCTTGACGTCTAGGAAAAGGAACACCGATGCCTAGGCCTTGTACAACGCGGAGGCACGATGCAAACTCCAACGAGGTTTGGGGATATTGGTGCTCCTTAGTCAAGGAGCATGAGGCAAGAATTAGATAGATCCACAAAGGGGTTTCCACTAATTCCAATATCAAGCCTAGGGTTTACAATGGAGGTGGGGGTCTATATATAGGTCAGCCACAAGTTCAGGGGTAATTCAGGCATTAAAGTAGAGTTCTGGGCGAAGTAGAGGGGTACATGGGCCATAGGGCCCAACTAGGCTCGCTGGCCCATCGCTTGGGCCGGATAGTCCGGGTCGGCACGGCCGGACAGTCCGGGCAGAGCAGAGACTCCGGGTGGTGTCCGGGGAGTGTCCGATTCGACCTTCTGAATGTCCACACCAGGTCCGGGCTCGGGCAGGCCGGACACTCTGGCTGAGTCGGGTCGGACACTCCGGTGTGGCGGACACTCCGGCAGCTTCAGCTCAGGTGCAGCTTCAGGGATCGTGGGTCGACGCGGCGGGGGTCCGTACCAGATGATGCATAGAGTACATGTATGAAGTAGCACGCCATCCAAGGAGGTATCAAATTGGCACGAAGAGAGGAGCGAGTTCACCTTAGCTTGGAGGAGTTTGGCTCGGGCACGAGCCATGGGTCCACTTGGGGGACTTGTTGGTGTAGATGTAGAAGCGTCCGTAGGGCGGGCTGCATCAGCTCCCCCTTGGGAAAGAGTCGTCCTCGACTCTTCATGGATATCATCTTGAGCATCTCCATGGTAGGGTGAGAGATCCTTGACATTGAATGTATTTCTTGCAAGGTACTTGGAGGTCGGGATGTCGATGATGTAGGCGTTGTTGTCGATTCGTTTGAGGACCTTGAAGGGACCATCTCCTCTTGGCTTGAGCTTGGAGTCACGTTCCTTGGGGAAGCGGTCCTTGCTTAGGTGTATCCACACAAGGTCACCTTCTTCAAATATCATCTCCTTCTTGTCCTTGTGTAACCTTGAAGCTTGGCGAAGGACTTGTTGTTCGATAGTTGCTCTTGTTTCTTCATGAAGCTTCTTCATAGCTTGTGCGCGCTTCTCGACGTCCACGTTTGTGCGCTCATGGAGAGGTAGTGGTAGGATGTCGAGCGCGGTGAGGGGCTCGAAACCATAGACGATCATGAATGGACTCATCTTGGTTGTTGAGTGCTTGGCTCGATTATAGGTGAACTCGGCATGTGGAATGCATTCCTCCCAATCCTTCAGGTTTTTCTTGATCAACACACGAAGGAGAGTTCCGAGGCTTCGGTTGACAACTTCGGTTTGGCCATCAGTTTGAGGATGTGATGCGGATGAAAAGAGGAGCTTGACGTCGAGCTTGGCCATGAGGGTCTTCCACAAGTAGCTCATGAATTTGACGTCGCGGTCGGAGACGATTGTCCTTGGCACACCGTGAAGACGGACGATTTCCCTGAAAAACAGATTTGCAACATGTGAAGCATCGTCGGTCTTATGGCACGGTATGAAGTGTGCCATCTTGGAAAAACGATCCACAACAACAAATATAGAATCATGACCATGCTTAGATCTAGGCAATCCTAACACGAAATCCATGCTAATGTCGGACCAAGGTGTATGAGGAATAGGCAATGGCATATAAAGACCATAGGGATTAGCTTGCGACTTAGCTTGAACACATGTCGTGCATCGTTGAACGTAGCACTCCACGTCACGCTTCATCTTGGGCCAAAAGTAGTGTTTGGAGAGCATGCCCAATGTCTTGTCGCGACCAAAGTGACCCATAAGGCCTCCACCATGAGATTCTTGGAGAAGCAAAAGTTGAAGCGACGACTTCGGAATGCATAGCTTGTTTTGTTTAAAAAGAAAGTCCTTATGCAAATAGAAATCATGAACTCCCTTGTCATTGGAGCACTTTGCGAAAATTGGTTCAAAGAACGGGTCGGAAGCATACAAAGATTTTATTTCCTCAAGACCCAACACGTTGATTTCAAGTCTCGTAAGAAGGCTTGTATGTTTGCGAGACAGTGCGTCCGCAACTACATTATCTTTGCCCTTCTTGTACTTGACAATGTACGGAAAAGACTCCATGAACTCAACCCACTTAGCGTGTCTCTTGCTCAAGTTAGCTTAGCCTTTGAGATATTTCAACGACTCGTGGTCGGAATGTATGATAAATTCCTTGGGCCAAAGGTAGTGTTGCCAAACTTAAAGGACACGAACTAAGGCAAAAAGCTCTTTGTCATAAATCGGATAGTTAAGACGAGCACCATCAAGTTTTTCGCTATGGTAGGCTATAGGACGTCCGTTTTGCATAAGGACTCCTCCAATGCCAATACCACTAGCATCACACTCTATCTCAAAAGTTTTTGTGAAATCAGGTAAAGCAAGAAGAGGTGCTTCGGTGAGCCTCTTTTTAAGTTCATCAAAACCTTTTGGTTATGCTTTGCCCCACACGAAGGTGACATTCTTTTTGGTCAATTCATTAAGGGGACAAGCAATGGTTGAAAAGTCTTTCACAAAACGACGATAGAAACCGGCCAACCCATGAAAACTTCGGAGTTCACTCACATTTGTTGGTATGGGCCAATCTCGTATGTCCTTTACCTTGGAAACATCAACTTCAATTCCCTTCGAAGAAACGACAAATCCAAGAAAAATCAACTTGTTTTTAGAAAAAGTGCACTTGGGAAGATTAGCATAAAGCTTTTCATGTCGAAGGATTTGCAAAACTTCCTTGACATGTGTTATATGGTCCTCAAGTGATTTGCTATAAACAAGAATATCATCGAAATAGACAACAACACTTTTTCCTATGAGAGAACGCAAGATGTGATTCATAAGGAGCATGAAGGTGGATGGGGCATTTGATAAACCGAAGGGCATAACCAACCATTCATAGAGACCAAGTTTGGTCTTGAAGGCGGTTTTCCACTCATCACCTTTAGCCATGCGTATTTGATGGTAACCACTACGAAGATCAATTTTCAAAAAAATAGTGGCTCCACACAACTCATCAAGCATGTCATCGAGACGTGGTATGGGATGTCGATAACGCACGGTGATAGCATTGATTGGACGGCAGTCCATGCATAACCGTAACGTATCATCTGTCTTTGGAACAAGAATCACGGGTACGGCACTTGGACTAGTGCTAACTTGGATCAAGCCTTTGGAGACGAGTTGGTTGATTTGACGTTCAATCTCCTTTGTCTCCTCCGGGTTCGTGCGGTAAGCGGCGTGGTTGGGAAGTGGTGCACCGGGGATGAGGTCAATGCGATGTTCTATGCCGCGAAGAGGAGGTTGTCCATGTGGAAGCTCCTCGGAGAACACATCCTTGAATTCCTGCAAAACACTCATCAAAGATGGAGAAACATTGGTTAATTCGTTGGTTCCTTGCGCTACTCCCTTGCAAAGGAGGACATAGTGCAAGATGGATGGGTTGTTCCGAACATCTCTCATCTCACTTTTGGTGGCAAGGAGAACACTCTTTGTTTTTCCACGCGAATTTGGCTTGTGGCTCTCACTCACTATGAGGTGGTTCTCTCTCTCACCGCTCTTCTCACAAGTAGGTGTTGTGCTTTGCACCCTCGCTAAAGCCTTTGCATTGTCCGCAATTATTTGGCTAGGAGTCATTGGTTGCAAAACACATGTTTTGTTGAGCCATTTGAAGGTGTATATATTGGTGCGACCATCATGTTGAGCAGCCTTGTCAAAAGTTTCTTCATCGTTGCGGTCATTGTGACGAGTTTGGTGACCTTGTTGATGATCTTGTAGTTGGGGAGGTGGAACTTGGTTCTCGCGTCCTTGTTGCGGAGCTTGCTCTTGGTATTGTTTGACGTGGTTGAGGTACTTGGGCCTCATGGTGGCGAAGGTGTGGAGCCTCTTGACACGGTTGATGACGAAGAGGAGACTCGTTCCTCGGTTGGTGATGTTGGTTAGGCACATGGGCCTCACGGCGAAGAACATGGTCATGAGCCTCTTGACGTGGTGGGTGTCGCTCAACTTGTATCACTTGACGCTCCAAGTTTTGTTGATGTGGAGGAGGCACCTCATGATGACCATGGTGTCGTTGTTGACGTTCATGACGTTGATGATGAGAAGGATCTTGAAGAGCTTGACGTTGATGACGAGCTTGATTCTCCAAATTGGAGTCATCACTTGTTGTGTCAAGAATGTGTCGCGGTCGATGGTGGTAGACTTGCGGTTGCGCTTGCGGTTCCTCTTGTGGTTGCTCTTGTTGAATCACTAGTGCCCTTGCGTGATGACGGTGTGCTTCTTGCCTTGCTCGTGGCCTTGAAGAGAGGTCACCGTCATAGCTTGACGTTGCGGCGTGCCGTGGGGAAGGTACATAGTTCGAAGAGATTCCATCTTCAACCATGGGGGCATCATTGCGTCTTTGAGCACTTTGATGTAGATCTTGTGGAAAAGGTGCATGACGATGCGAAGAACTTGCAGAGCTTGAAGCGCGTGAACAGGGTCTTGTCATGCCATCGATGAGGCGTCGAAGATTGTCATTTGTTTCGACGACAAAGCGTTGCAGCGCTTCATTTTGGTGGCCGAAGTTGTGATGCATTGCATGCATTTGTCGTTCGAGGCCGTCGAAGCGGTTGTCGATGTTCTTGAACTCGGCTTGCATCTCGCCAAATTGTTCATCCTGTCGCGTCTCAAGGGCTTGGCAACGTTCACGGAACTCTTGTCGAACGATGAAGTGACTTGCACACGTCATGTACGGACCTTAATCTTCTTCTTGGGGAGGTGGTTGGCTCGTCTCACCGTGCCTATCCATCATGCAAAACACACAAGTATTGTATATGGAAGTGGAATATGGTGGTGTTAGCCTTGTACCTCACCTTGGGGATTGCACCAAACTAGAAACCACAAGTGAGAGCTATTAGCGTGCAAAGTGGAAATGCAAAGAAAACTCACACTCTCAAAAGCTTGTTGGTGGTAGGTTAGGGTTGTGGAAAGCCAAAGAACCAACCAAAAGAAAAGGGATAGTCAAAAGTGGTAAAAATCCAACAAAACTCAAGTCAAAGGCGAAGTTCAACAACTCAAAAGGGTGACGGGAACCTACGACTATGTACACACACGTGGAGAAAGTTGGGATTGACACGACTATGAAAATGAGCAAACAAAATGTCCTAACGAAGACTAAGCTCGTTGTCGTGCCAATGCAAGGAGAGACCATGACTCGTTTGCAAAGAGGAAAAGTGAGCAATGGATTTGTGCACTTGCCTTGGGCGCTCTTCTTTCTCTCTTGCTTACAAGTTTTGAGATTCTCTTTTGCAAGGGGAGAGTATTTTTCTTTTGCTTTTCATTTGTATTTTTTTTTTGCTCTCCCTTGATGCTACCTAGTCACACTTGATATTGCTCTTGCACTCTCACTATCCAAGGACAAATGCACAATGCTCAAGCAAACACAAGATGAGCCACTCTCATGGGATAGGTACACACAAAGGAAGATGGGGGTTAACAAGGTGACGCAAGTTATACCTTCTTTGATGATGAACTTGGCGACGGTGGTGCGGGATGATGTTCGTGGTCCATGGTGTCGATGAGGGCGGAAGTTGATGATGCGGAAGCTTGCTGGTACTTGCTGACACGCACACGAGACACGAGCAAACAAAGGAGATTAGCCAATGCGAAAAATGAGTCAAAACTGGCGTTACAGCCAGACACTCCGGTCTGGTTCGGCCGGACACTCCGGTCGGGCCAGACACTACGGTCGGTATGAGCCGGACACTCCGGCGCGGGTTTCCTGCTCGTGTTCTTGAGCGGGAATCCTTGCTGTTTGGACAATCCTTCTTGTAGTGACCTCTGCCTCCACAAGTATGGCACACCTCATCACGAGTACGTGCAGTAGACATGTTGGAACCCGAGCTAGCAGCATGGGCAGCGGGTTTCTGAGTATTAGAACCAAACGAAGGTGTACTTGCTGGTTTGGCTGATGGTGCAAACGGAACAACAGCTGGTGGCATGACAGTGGGAGGCGTAGATCTGGCCGAAAATCTGCTAGAAGATGGAAATCGAGCACGTGACTTTGCCTCTTTAGCCAGCTGGGACTCGGCCTCTCTAGCATGGTGTAGCAGCTCGTTCATTTGCTCATACTTGTGATAACGCACAATACTCTTGATTTGAAGCTTCAGATTGTTGAGGAAACGTTGCATCGTCATCTCTTGTGATTCACGAACATTAGCACGCTGCATAAGCATCTCCATCTCCATGTAGTACTCATCAACTGTCATTGTGCCTTGCCTCAACTGTGTGAGCTTGTCAAACACAGAACACAAATAATTGGAGGGAACAAAACGATCCGCCATGATGGCCTTCATCTCACGCCAATCCCTCACAGGAAGTTCATTGTCGTTCCGTCTATTCTGCACAATAGCTTCCCACCAACGCAAAGCGTAACCATCAAATTCTGATGCAGCAAGTTTGACCTTCTTGTCTTCTGGGTAATCAAATAAACGCCAGAGCTTTTCAATCTTCAACTCCCAAGTAATATAATCCTCAGGATCAAGCGAGCCATTGAACGAAGGAATTGAGAACTTGGGCTTGCCCAAACTATCATCAGCTGGATTGTAAGCACGCTGGGCACGTCCAAGAGGAGCATACCCACGGCCATACAGAGGAGCAGCCGCAGGTGCAGGGGGATTTGCACGTCCCCTGCCACGATGTGGAGCCGCATCAGCCGCACTCCCCTCATCAAAGTCCTCAAACCCATCATCATGTTGTGCCAGTCTAGGCTGGAGTGTTGCCTGAATTGCCTCAATGGAATGCTTCAAAGTGGCAAAGTTGACATTCATAGCAGTCAGCTGCGTCTGAATATTATTGATGGCTCCAGTATTATTCTCCACAGCATCTTGTATGTCGGTGATATTTCTGTCAACAGACTCTCTCCAAGTAACAAGCTCCTCCACCTGCTTTTTCTGTGACACAATTTCATCATCACTCAAAGACATGATTAGTAAGTTAGTGCAAAAATCAAAATCAGTATGGTGGAAACTCTCACAACTCACTCACAACTGATAAGAAAGAAGATCTTACTATTCCAAAGTGAATAGAGATGCTCTACCAAACGTAATCAAAGACTGATGCACTGAAGTGATGAAGTGAATATCAAAGGTATAGAGAACGATCATAGGGCACACAGGTTATTTATGGTGGAGCTATAGGTATGGTATCCTAACTACACCGCAAACAAGTCCTAGTGCTAATCGTATGACAAAGACCCACAGAAACACACACGGTGGAGATAAATGGGGCAATTGCAACTATGAAAATGAGCTCAAAAAGTAAGGTATGTCGGAGGAAAGCTCGTGTTGCAATGCACAAGGAGAGACGCTAGCAATGTCTCAATGAAACGGGCACAAGATTGCTAACTGAGCAGCCCGTAGAGCACTAAGCACGCTAGTCTCGTAGGATAGTTATAGACACAAAGAAAGGCTTACTAAGGCTCACAAGGATAGGTACGCTATGTGGACTCAGTAAAAAAAAAAAAAAATTTAACCTGAGAATTGGTCTCTGCCATGGTAGAAAAACGGCCTAAAATCCTGCCGCGGCAGGATGGCGGCAGAATTTTTTTTCTCGTACTAGCACAGACTAGTCTGTGGTAAGGCGACGGTTCGATTTTTTTTTCGGAATTTTTTTTTGGTCACGCTAGAGCATAGACTTGTCTGCGGTCAGGCGTGAGGCAGCGAGTCGATTTTTTTTTTCGACTCGCCAAGTAGTACACAACTAGGACTCTTTACTTGGATCGGATCTGACTTGATGGTAGCGGAAAAAGATGGTGGAAAATAACTAGAACAACTAGAAAACAAATCTACGAAGAACAGATCTAGATCTAATCTAATAGAGGAACGCGACCAGCAACTATTACTCGAATACGATGTAATCTAGGCTATGGCAACTCTTTTTGTGAGGCTTTTTCTGTATAGGATGGAAAACACTCTCTAATCTATGGATGGATTGTGGATTGCTTACCAAAGCAATGAGGAAATCTGATACCAAGATGATATGGGATGGCCCGATCTTCTCAGCAAGCTCTTGTCGATGGTGATGGTGGATGATAGATAACTAGTGCGTAGCTATGATCTCTCCCGCTCGATCCCTGATGCCAATGCAACAGCTCTCGAACCTTGTAGGATATTCACAACACCACACTCTTGCGCACGCAGCCGTGACCACGAACAGTAGTATGCAATCTACTAATTCCCAATGGAACAACAGATCACACTCAATTATAGTTGGCAGATTCGAACACAGGGTAATTCCAGAGGTTCTATGAAAGAAACAACTCCAAAATATTTTAACGTGGTCTTAAAAACCTAACTTGTGACGGCTACGGAGGTTTATATGAGGGCTGGGGCGTCCTCCCCTCTAAACGGGCCTAAAAACAGCCATAACTTGGCCCAAACTGACTCGGTTCGACTCATACTGATACATACCGACCCATATATGGGTTCGGCCTTATTGGCACGCAGTCCAAACGTCGTGGAACACCTCAAACATGTAATTCTTGGTGCGCCATCTCTCTCTCTTGCTCATTAGTGATTTCCTCATTGCGTCCTAGTGCGCCTACCTCCCGCTCCTCCCTCGCGCACTTGTTGATATTGGAAATCGGCGCTTGTCCTTCTTGCTGCAACTCTCCTCCTCCTCGCGCAACGCTTGTGTTATCAATAAACCTGATCATACAAAGATGCATAGACTTAGGTAGTATAAAGTTCTCATTAAGTAAAACATCAGGTTCAATTAAGAGTGAATTCACCTGTTGCTCAATCAGCTTTGCACGAGCTCTTGTAATGGGTCCAATCCTGATTTCATTGGACTTGTTCTTTGCAGCAACATCTTCATTATGAATAGGAGTAGGAGATAGTGGAATAGTATGGATGTCCTCATCACCAAGTTGCTGCGCCCAGTCGCTGATCCTGAGCTCCAATGGCGCATGCCATAGCCGCCGTTGCGAGGCTCTAGCCCGCCTCCGCTGTCGACGAGCCGAGCAGCTCGGAGGATGGCAGATCCTACTATCAAGAAAGAAGAAGTTCTGTCTACAAGCGGGTGATCTACCCTTCTCTTTGCTATTCACACTAATTACAACTGCTAGCTGGCTACTGAACCTCAAATTGTTTGTTAGCCCAACGCTGACAAACATATTTTGTCCACAGTTTTCTGTCAAGTGGGATATGCGCGGACCCCCTTACCTGGTTACGGTAGTTGATGCAGCCCGTCCTGTGAACGCTACTACATCTACAACGCCGAGTCCCCAAGATCGTCGACCCACGAGCCCTGAAGCTGCCTGAGCCGGAGTGTCCGCCCGAATCCAGCTGGAGTGTCTGGCTTGCCCGAGCCCGGACCTGGCATGGACATTCAGAAGGTCATATCGGACACTCCCCGGACACCACCCGGAGTGTCTGGTCTGCCCGGACTGTCCGGCCCAAGTGATGGGCCTACGAGCCAACAGCTGGGCCCTTGGCCCATGTACCCCTCTATTTCGCACCAAACCCTAGTTTTATGCCCAAACTACCCTTGAACTTGTGGCTGGCCTATAAATAGAGCCCCCACCTCCTCATGTATCCCGGAGGCATAGATGATAGACTAAAGAAAACCCCCTTTGTGGAATCTCTAGTTTTGCCTCATCCCCTTCAACCAAAGGGGATCGACTATCGTCACCATCTCGTTGGAGTTTGCATCGCGCCTCCCTCGTTGTACAAGGCCTTGGCATCAATGTCCCTTTGCCAAGACGTCAAGACCCTCTCCAAGGTGTTCTTCCCTCTCCGCTTGGGATTGACGGGAGCACGTTGACCGATCTTTCCTTGCGAGGATTCTATCGGACCGGTGGCCACCGGTGAGAGCAATCGGCCTTGTATCGTGTGTGTTTTGCGTGTGTTCATCGTGTTCTTCGCGAGGTGTGCGTCCGCTTCCGCTACCTTCTCCCTTTCCCTCGCTTTCCCATCGATTTGACCACAAGATCCGTGAAGATCGGGCCACCCTAGAGGTTTGCCCACATCATCTGGTATCAGCAGCTTTTGGTTGCCACGGATTTCTCCTCGATTTGGTCTTTTTCCCCATAAATTCGAAAATTCCACCAAAAATAGCCCCAATTCGTGTTTTGGACCGATCTGTGATTTGAGTGCGTTTTGGTAGGTTTGATCCGTGGATTACTTGCTAAACTTGCTGATCTACCTTCCCCTGCGTTCCCATGGCCTAATTCCTTGATTTCCCCCATCAATTTGAGGTTTTGGTTCGAGTTTTTCCGCCAAAACTCGTCCTGTTCGTGTTCTGGAACTTCTGCATCGACCAGACCGGACTGTCCGGCCAAAACAGACCGGAGTATCCCCCCGCCGGAGTTTCCGGCCTAAATTGACCGGAATCTCCGCCCCAGCTGGACTGTCCGTCATGCGCGCACCGGACTGTCCGCCCCCTGCTGACAGAAAAATCTGCTTCACGGTTTTGAGCATAACTTTTGCATACGAACTCAGATTTTGGTGTTCTTTAGCTCGTTTTGAAGAGGAGAAAGAGCTCTACATCATCATCTCCGTGGTTCATGCTATCTGCTCCATCCAAATTCCTTGAGCAAGGCGGAATCCACTAATAAAGGGTGAATATCGGCGACGAAAGGTATAAACATTCCGTGACTTCTCCCCACTTGCATCCCTTTGTGAGCCATACTATCTTTGCGTTCAACAAACACCTATTGAGACTAGTTCCTCCTATGATTGCTTGGGCTATGCACATTTGATACTTGTAGAATAGCGAGCAAAAGTTGTGAGCGCGCTATCTCATATAGTTATCTTGTATAGTTGTTGGCACAAAGAAGAGGCAAGTGAAAAATAAAAGAAAAAGTGAAAAAAAATAGAAAAAGAAAAGGAAGAAAAAGAAAAAGAAAGAAACAAGTGCCTTATAGAATAGGAAGCGCAAGCTCGATGAACATCAAATAGGTGGTACTTATTGTGCATATCTTGTAGCCCACCAATTTATTGCAATCAAACTAGCGTCTCTCCTTGCACTTGTGCGACACGAGCTTATAGTCTTCGCTAGGTAATCATTTGGTTCTTAGCTCACTTTCTCCGTCGCGCAAGTCCCATTTATCCCACCGTGTGTGTTTCCTTGTACATATTTCCTCTTGTGGATTGACTTGTTTTGCTTTGTGATCATTGTGGTTCTTTACTTGCCATTACAACATCTTGATTTCGGATTGTTCTTGGACACGCCACCTTCCATACCTATCCACCATAATCTTTGTGTGTGTTTTTTAGTGGTTAGTTGGTTTTGGTGTTCCGCGTGAACTTCACTTTGCTTGGTTTTGATTGCTCTCAAGTGTTGCCACTTGCACGATACTATCTTCCATGGTAAAGTAAGGTTTGGCGTTGCATCCCTAACCCCTACCAGTTCCATATACACCACTTGGTCTTGTGAAACATGTCTAGGGACTCCGGAACCGAGGATGATTTCTATGAAGAATCCACGATGAGTAACCATGCATATGCCTCCACAAGCATGGATGACATGATGGAGCACTACACCGACAAGGGCTCCACATGCTTGGGTGATATGGAGATCTACAACAACAATAACTCCCCAAGCATGGACGACTTCAAGAACGACAACAACAATCTCCTCAAGTCGCATCAACCAAGAGGGAGCCTCTACCTCGAGAGCGCCAAGGTCCACCATCACATGGACAAGTTCGAAAGCTCCCTCAACAACTTCAAGAGAGACATGGACAACAACTTCACCAAAACCATGAGCATGATGGCCAAGACTAATGATGATTTGCGCTCATTACAACGCCTCACCAAGAAGAGTGCCAAGGACAAGGAGCATCGTCGCGAGCATCATGTGGATGACCAAGTGTGCCATCTACATCAACCTTTGGCAAGGCACACCAATGACCTCCGTCGACACCATCATAAGGCGCCTTCAACTACTCGTGCCACCACCAAAAGGGCACCAAGAGCAAGCTCTCCTCCACGCCATCAAGCTTCGTGCCAAGAGTCTACAGTTCAAGATGGAGGAAGCCAAGGCCACATATGTGATGAAGTAGATCCGAGCACCGCTCTCGACAACAACATGAGCCTACTTCCACCACTACCAAAAGATGGCGACGACAAGGTCGAGAATGGTGAGCATGGGACTTTCCCTTCACCAAAGGAGGCACAAGGAGTTGAGAGAACCGAGCCTACCCCCATATGCTTGAGTGATGATGTGGTACCAATCCCATGTGAGTATGAGAGCCACTTAGCCCACTTGAGTGAAAACAAGAGTGAGATGAGTGACTCCACCATACGTGAGATTGAGTGCTTCCACTTGGAGGGCATGAGTGATACACCGAGTGATTTGAGAGTGGTAGTTGATAGGTCACGTGAGACCACTTTCATTGCTATACCTCTAGTGTGTTTCCTCATGATGTGCTAGGTTCCATGGATAAAGAAGCATCAAGCTTGGAGATGATGATGCCTCCACCCAAGAAGATGAACATGGTGGATGAAGATGATGCCATCCCCATGCAATAAGAAGAAGTCGCCCACATAGAGGCCAATGCTACCACAACACCCACTTCATATGAGAGGTATGAACAAGGTAAAAATAAGGGTGTTGATGATGCCATGATCCCACTTGTGGACATGATAACTTGTGATGATTGGCATGCTATGGATAATGTTTGTGATATCACATATGACTCATTGTTATTTCCATGTGATACTTTGACTTTGCATAATGTTGATCATGTGAAAATATTTGATTGTGATGATGTTGCCATAGACATGCCATGCTCTAAACGTTACGTTGATGATATCATTGCTTGCACTTTGTTGAACAATTGCTCTTTCCAATGTTTTGCTTGCAATGATGTTACCAATGGTACCCCTCGGATAATGCTTTGTCATGAGTGTTTCACAATTTCTCCCGTTGCTTGCAATAAGTTGAATAATTTCTCTTTCACTTGTTTTGCTTGCAAAAATAATTCTCATATGGTTTATATTGAGATGGCCCCCATAGCTTTCTCAAATGTTGGAGATTTTGATGATTGCCATGATAAGCATGTTCCCCACTTGCATACTCACCATGCATATTTTTCATACTTGATTGACACTAATGGTGATGTGCACAAGAAGAGATACGTCATGATGGATGATGTGTTTCTCTACCATGCACACACATTCTTCCTTTTGTGTTTGACGTGTGTAGGTACCCGCACAAGAATGTTAACCTCGGTTGAGCACGAGTTGACAAAAAGAGCTCTAGAGAGCATCCCCCAAGTGAGTTCAAGATCAAACCCATCTCTGATACCTTTTTCATGCTTTGCATCTTTCATGTTGACAAATTGCTCTTTCCCATGGTTTGCTTGCAAGCATGTTGATGGTATTCTTTCACCTTGTGACAACCATGTTTCATTGCTATTGGATATTGATGCTTTGTGTGTTTCCACGACAATGATGAACAATTTCTCTTTCCGATGTTTTGTGTGCAACCATAATGCCATTATGAGCATGTATTGTCATGAGAGCTTCCAAGTCTCTCGTATTGTTGTTGCAACAAACATAAGGACCACTTGCTCTTTCATATGGTTTGTTTGCAAACATGTTGTTTTTGCTTCCGCTTGCGATACTCATACTCCCATGATTTTGGCTTTTGATGATCTGTGTATGGCATCCAACATATTGAACAATTGTTCTTTCCAATGGTTGGTTTGCACACATAATGTTGTTGCTTTGGATATTCTTCCGCATGTGTTTTTGCCGAATTCTCCTAACTTTGCATCAAAGATGTTGATCAAGATTTTAGTAAATTGCTTTGAGTGCCACACTAAGATGTTATATGGAGTTTTTGAGTTCCCACATTTGGATGATGTTCAAACAATTCCCATGCACTTTGACCTTGCATACGCATTTCGTTTGCGATACTTGAGTTGTGCTAATAGTGTTGTGAACAAGAATGGACGTGCCACAAATGACATGCTCCTCTATCACACACAAACATATGTTGCTTGGTCTTTGTTGTTTGAAGGTACAATTGCATACGTGTCAGACAAGACGAACCGAAGAGAGTTACCTAGGACAATTGGCTACTCTATATCATAAGGTGACTTCCTTCTACTTGAGGACTCATGCTATAATCTTCATGAATTGGCTACTCTTTGAGTGTTGCTTCGCTTTTGGTTGTGAGCTTTGTAGGCTTCACGGAAGGTGAAGGAACATTGAAGAGTTGCCACATCAAGCTTCTTAAGGACGACTATATGGTGAACCCCAGGATCAAGAAGGTCTCTTGACATCATCTTCTTAGTGATGTGCATGAAGAGTCGAGGACGACTCTTTTTGAAGGGGGGAGCTGATGCAACCCGTCCTGCGGACGCTACTACATCTACAACGCCAAGTCCCCAAGATCGTCGACCCACGAGCCCTGAAGTTGCCTAAACCGGAGTGTCCGCCCGAATCCAGCCGGAGTGTCCGGCGCCATCGGAGTGTCCGGCGCGACTCAGCCGGAGTGTCCGGCCCGCCCGAGCCCGGACCTGGCGTGGACATTCAGAAGGTCATATCGGACACTCCCCGGCCACCACCCGGAGTGTCCGGTCTGCCCGGACTGTCCGGCCCAAGTGATGGGCCTGCGAGCCAACAGTTGGGCCCTTGGCCCATGTACCCCTCTATTTCGCACCAAACCCTAATTTTATGCCCAAACTACCCCTAAACTTGTCGCTGACCTATAAATAGAGCCCCCACCCCCTCATGTATCCCTGAGGCATAGATGATAGACTAAAGAAAACCCCCTTTGTGGAATCTCTAGTTTTGCCTCATCCCCTTCAACCAAAGGGGATCGACTATTGTCACCACCTCGTTGGAGTTTGCATCGCGCCTCCCTCGTTGTACAAGGCCTTGGCATCGGTGTCCCTTTGCCAAGACGTCAAGACCCTCTCCAAGGTGTTCTTCCCTCTCCGCTAGGGATTGACGGGAGCACGTTGACCGATCTTTCCTTGCGAGGATTCTATCGGACCGGCGGCCACCGGTGAGAGCAATCGGCCTTGTATCGTGTGTGTTTTGCGTGTGTTCATCGTGTTCTCGCGAGGTGTGCGTCCGCTTCCGCTACCTTCTCCCTTTCCCCTCGCTTTCCCATCGATTTGACCACGAGATCCGTGAAGATCGGGCCACCCTAGAGGTTTGCCCTCATCAGTAGTCCTCTATAGGTACGACTCTAAGGGCAAGAGGTATGGACACCATTGTTTCACAATGGAAGAAGCGCCTGCCCAGATCTGCACTATATCTGGTATGGTTACTGCTCTGCGTAATCATGTTGAATTATGGCTGAAGCAGACTGCAAAGTTCAGCTTCATGGATGAACGTGGCATCATGGTTCCTATAATGTGTCATAGTCAGCTAATTGGGTCGATGAAAAGGTATGCTTCGGCTGCCATGTTTGAGCTGAAATGTGATGTACTGGATGTGGAAGCTGCTGCAACTGGGAGTCGCCCTTCTATTCTTGGACAGGGTGGTTGCTCGAACCCAATTAGCTCCTGGTAAGCAAAGGTCTCTTGGGGTTCGCATGTTTGTGCTGAATTGTAATTTTTGTTTTATTTACTTTGTAAATATTGGGCAGTTATGCAACAGTCTTGTTTCTTTGACAGGAAGCGCCGCAAGGTTAGAAACATGACGGTCGGGTCAGTCATTTTGCTGCCCGAAGAAATTAAAAACGAGTGGAAAGATGTCATTTTGCTGTCCGAAGAAATTAAAAACGAGTGGAAAGATGATGCTAGACACGATTCTGGTGCCATTGTCCTGGCGATGTAGAGTACGTGAAGCTAGGGAAATTGGCACCGAGGAAGAGGAAGAAGGTAGGAAATGAAGAAGCCATTGGACGTGAAGGCTTGGCACCCAGGCTGCGGAAGAAGGCTGCTGGCAATGAAGATGCATAGTAATGTGTTGGACTTGAACCTATATATGTAATTCTGATTGCTCTGTGTGTGGCACGTTGCTGGGCGAAACAATCTACCCACGTTCTCTGAGTAAAATGTACCGCGACTTAGGGTTTGGAAATGCCCGAGTTAGTAGTTGAATCCGAAATTGTGATTGTGCCACTGCTATCTGAAAACAAGGATCCACCGGTTCCACGATTGCTGAGGGGCAGGAGGTCTCCAAATACGACGGAATGTAAGTGGCACATAAATAAATTATTTAAGTTGCCACACTCCACGAAGCAACAACTTATTTCAGATGCTGCACAACGACGTGGCAACATAAACATCAATGTTCTCACCGATAATGCCTAGATGAGGAGGAAATGGGTACCACTTTCTGGCCTAATCTTGAGCCCGTCTATCTCACCGCCTCTCTGCTCCAGCATCCCCTGCATCTAGCGAAGCTCCCGGATCTCCAATAACCGGGTGTATGTGCTTCCACTTTATAAATTGTGGTTGTGCCATTTGCATGCGGCACAATCCACGTAGATTACGTTTAAACAAACCACCAGTGTCAGAATACACTAGTAGAAAAGGTGTCTTTGGTCCATGGTTACGTTCCCAATCCAGGACAGAGATCTAAATCGAGGCAGAAATTGATCTAAATCACAAATTCTTCCACAAATTAATGCGGGGTCAGAGCAAATTTTTTCCTCCCTGGAATCCGAGACCAATAGTTCAGACCGCTAGGTCAACAAGTACAAATATTACAACTTAAAAAGGCACAGAGCTTAAGCTAAATAGAACTAGTTATCACACATCTCCTTGATCTTCCTAATCTTGGCCCGATGCGCATCTTCCTGCGAGAGCAAGGATTGAATTGTCTGCTCCTTCCTTTTAGCATCTTCCTTGCACAGCTTCAATTGTTTCTCTGCATTTTTCCTCATGCACTTGTCAATACTCGTAGTTGTGTACTGTAGGACTTTGGCCTGGTGGAGTTCGTTCCTTGCTTGAGTCAGTTCTTGCTCTGCTTTAGCCTTCAGGGCCAACGCCGCGTCCCTCTCCTTCTCGACTTTGATAACCTTGTCTTGTACCCACCTAAGATCTCGTTTATGCTTTGTCGTGTCAACTGGTTCCCATAGCTTCATCTCAACACTGTCAAGAAGTGAGCTGAATACGGATTATTTCAACTCGACAGTCATTTCCCATAGTTTGTCCAGCGTTTTCTGCATCGATTTGGGCCACTCTGGATCTACCCATTTGGCAACACCGCAACTTCCGCCTTGCCACATTGCACGATGTCCTTGACACCGTAGAAACCTCCTGCCTTGCGTTTCGTCCTTCGAAGGCTACAAATTTAGCGGGCACATATCCATGTTTACATACCAGAGGACTGTCTTCATCCTCTAAACCGTGATAGTCGGAGTCATACATCGTCTGGTTGGCCTAACACATCATACGCGCATGAGTAAACAGATTAGATCTAGCTCAAAAAATAGATAACTGGCCACAGATGATAGAAATAGAGATGAGACGACTCACATCGAAATCACTGACCCTATCGTCACGACGCATTTCCTCGCCATCTCCCCTTGAACCCATGGCGAGAGGGGTGGGGGGGTGCCTGCCGGAGAGGGGATTGGGATGGAGGCATCGGCGGCTTGCGGCTACGGCAGGATGGGAGTGAGGTGGGGAAGTGGCTTCGAGGGTAAGGAAGAGAAGTACGGGGAGGAAGAGAAGTAATGGGGACGTGACACTGGGATGTGGCCCACTGAACTCGTGAGACGTGACACTCGCAATAGGGGAGCGCCCGGTGTTGCCAGTTTGTCCAAAGCAAGCGTGGCCAATCATGCCGCAGAACAGCCTACTCGCGGATCGCTCTCACGAAGACCATCCCAATCGTCCAAGCGCCCCAATCGAACGGTATGTAACAATCGTCGAGCAGAACAAATGTGTTAGGGCGTGCCTTCTAGAAGACTCGGTCTAACGGCTGCCCATGCAATGACACTGGGCGTGGTTCATGAAAAGAATAAACATGCAATGACATCGGTGGATCCATGCGTGGTTTATGGAAGTAACAGACATGCAATGACTCTAGCTATGGTTAATGAAAAGAACACGCATGCAATGACACTAGGTGTGGTTCATGAAAAGAACATACATGCAATGACACTAGTGGATCCTTCTGTGGTTTGTTTAGAGGAACAAACATGCAATGGCACCGGTGGATCCACGTGTGGTTCATGAGAAGAACACACATCCAATGACACTAGGTGGATCCTTATGTGGTTCATGAAAAGAACTAACATGCAGTGACACTGGGTGTGGTTCATGAAAACAACAGGCATGCAATGACATCGGTGGATCCATGTGTGGTTTATGGAAGTAACAGACATGCAATGACTCTAGCTATGGTTAATGAAAAGAACATGCATGCAATGACACTGGGTGTGGTTCATGAAAAGAACAGACACGCAATGACACTGGTGGATCCTTATGTTGTTTGTTTAGAGGAACAAACATGCAATCACACTAGGTGGATCCATATGTGGTTTATGGAAGTAAAAGACATGCAATGACTCTAGCCGTGATTCATGAAAAGAACAAACATGCAATGACACTGCTGGATCCTTATATGGTTCATGAAAAGAACAGACATGCAATGACACTATGGTGGATCCTTATGTGGTTTGTTTAGAAGAACACACATGCAATGACACTGGGTGAGGTTCATGAGAAGAACACACATCCAATGACACTGGTGGATCCTTATGTGGTTTGTTTAGAGGAACAGACATGCAATGCCACTAGGTGGATCCACATGTGGTTTATGGAAGTAAAAGGCATGCAATGACACTAGTAGATCCTTATGTGGTTCATGAAAAGAACAGACATGCAGTGAAACTGGGTGTGGTTCATGAATAGAACATACATGCACTAACACTGGGTGTGGTTCATGAAAAGAATAGACATGCAATGACACTGGTGGGCCCATCCTTATGTGGTTCATGGAAAGAACAGACATGGAATAGAACATACATGCACTAACAAACTGGGTGTGGTTCATGAATAGAACATACACGCACTAACAGACATGGAATAGAACATACATGCACTAACAGACATGGAATAGAACATACATGCACTAACAAACTGGGTGTGGTTCATGAATAGAACATACATGCACTAACAGACATGGAATAGAACATACATGCACTAACACTGGGTGTGGTTCATGAAAAGAACAGACATGGAATGACACTGGTGGGCCCATCCTTATGTGTTTCATGAAAAGAACAGACATGCAATGACACTGGTGGATCCTTATGTGGTTTGTTTAGAAGAACACACATGCAATGACACTGGGTGTGGTTCATGAAAAGACACATCCAATGACACTAGTGGATCCTTATGTGGTTTGTTTAGAGGAACACGCATGCAATGACATCGGTGGATCCACGTGTGGTTCATGAGAAGAACACACATCCAATTAATCTGGTAGATCCTTATGTGGTTCATGAAAAGAACAGACATGCAGTGAAACTGGGTATGGTTCATGAAAAGAACAGACATGCACTGACACTAGGAGTGGTTCATGAAAAGAACAGACAGACCATGACACTAGTGGATCCTTATGTGGTTTATGGAAGGAACAAACAGGCAATCACACTAGGTGGATCCATATGTGGTTTATGGAAGTAACACACATGCAATGACACTGGGTGTGGTTCATGAAAAAAACAAACATGCAATGACACTGGTAGATCCTTATGTGGTTCATGAAAATAAGAGACATGCAATGACGCAGGTGGATCCTTATGTGGTTTGTTTAGAGGAACATGACTAGCCGTGGTTCATGAAAAGAACAGACATGCAATGACACCGTGTGTGGTTCATGAAAAAAACAGACATGGAATGACTTATGTGCTTTGTTTAGAAGAACACACATGCAATGACACTAGGTGTGGTTCATGAAAAGAACAGATAGGGAATGATACTGGTGGATCATTATGTGGTTTGTTTAGAAGAACACGCATGCAATGACACTAGGTGTGGTTCATGAAAAGAACAGACACGCAATGACACTGGTGGATCCTTATGTGGTTTGTTTAAAGGAACAGACATGCAATCACACTAGGTGGTTGCATATGTGGTTTATGGAAGTAAAAGACATGCAATGACTCTAGCTGTGATTCATGAAAAGAACAGACATGCAATGACACTGGTGGATCCTTATGTGGTTCAGGAAAAGAACAGACAGGCAATGACACTGGTTGATCCTTATGTGGTTTGTTTAGAAGAACACACATGCAATGACACTGGGTGTGGTTCATGAGAAGAACACACATCCAATGACACTGGTGGATCCTTATGTGGTTTGTTTAGAGGAACATACATGCCATGACACTAGGTGGATCCACATGTGGTTTATGAAAGTAAAAGACATTCAATGACACTGGTAGATCCTATGTGGTTCATGAGAAGAACAGACATGAAGTGAAACTGGGTGTGGTTCATGAATAGAACAAACATGCACTGTCACTGGGTGCGGTTCATGAAAAGAACATGCATGCAACGACACCGGTGGGCCCATCCTTATGTGGTTCATGAAAAGAACAGACATGCAATGACACTGGTGGATCCTTATGTGGTTTGTTTAGAAGAACACACATGCAATGACACTGGGTGTGGTTCATGAAAAGAACACACATCCAAGGACACTAGTGGATCCTTATGTGGTTTGTTTAGAGGAACACGCATGCAATGACACCGGTGGATCCACGTGTGGTTCATGAGAAGAACACACATCCAATGACTCTAGTAGATCCTTATGTGGTTCATGAAAAGAACATACATGTAGTGAAACTGGGTGTGGTTCATGAAAAGAACAGACATGCACTGACACTAGGAGTGGTTCATGAAAAGAACAGACAGGAAATGACACCGGTGGATCCTTATGTGGTTTATGGAAGGAACAAACATGCAATCACACTAGGTGGATCCATATGTGGTTTATAGAAGTAACACACATGCAATGACACTGGGTGTGGTTCATGAAAAGAACAGACATGCAATGACACTAGTAGATCCTTATGTGGTTCATGAAAAGGACAGACATGCAATGACACTGGTGGATCCTTATGTGGTTTGTTTAGAGGAACATACATGTAATGACTCTAGCCGCGGTTCATGAAAAGAACAAACATGCAATGACACCGTGCGTGGTTCATGAAAAAAACAGCACATGCAATGATTTATGTGGTTTGTTTAGAAGAACACACATGCAATGACATTAGGTGTGGTTCATGAAAAGAACAGACACGCAATGACACAGGTGGAATCTTATGTGGTTTGTTTAGAAGAACACGCATGCAATGACACTAGGTGTGGTTCATGAAAAGAACAGACGCGCAATGACACAGGTGGATCCTTATGTGGTTTGTTTAGAGGAACATAAATGCAATCACACTAGGTGGTTCTGTATGTGGTTTATGGAAGTAAAAGACATGCAATGACTCTAATTGTGATTCATGAAAAGAACATACATGCAATGACACTGGTGGATCCTTATGTGGTTCATGAAAAGAACAGACAGGTAATGACACTGGTGGATCCTTATGTGGTTTGTTTAAAGAACACACATGCAATGACACTGGGTGTGGTTCATGAAAAGAACACACAACCAATGACACTGGTGGATCCTTATGTGGTTTGTTTAGAGGAACAGACATGCAATGACACTAGGTGGATCCACATGTGGTTTATGGAAGTAAAAGACATGCAATGACACTGGTAGATCCTTATGTGGTTCATGAGAAGAACAGACATCTAGTGAAACTGGGTGTGGTTCGTGAATAGAACAGACATGCACTGACGCTGGGTGTGGTTCATGAAAAGAACAGGCATGCAATGACACCGGTGGGCCCATCCTGATGTGGTTCATGAAAAGAATAGACATGCAATGACACTAGTGGATCCTTATGTGGTTTGTTTAGAAGAACACACATGCAATGACACTAGGTGTGGTTCAAGAAAAGAACACACATCCAATGACACTGGTGGATCCTTATGTGATTTATTTAGAGGAACACGCATGCAATAACACTGGTGGATCCACGTGTGGTTCATGAGAAGAACACACATCCAATGACTCTAGTAGATCCTTATGTGGTTCATGAAAAGAACATACATGTAGTGAAACTGGGTGTGGTTCATGAAAAGAACAGACATGCACTGACACTAGGAGTGGTTCATGAAAAGAACAGACAGACGATGACACTGGTGGATCCTTATGTGGTTTATGGAAGGAACAAACATGCAATCACACTAGGTGGATCCATATGTGGTTTATAGAAGTAACACACATGTAATGACACTGGGTATGGTTCATGAAAAGAACAGACATGCAATGACACTAGTAGATCCTTATGTGGTTCATGAAAAGGACAGACATGCAATGACACTGGTGGATCCTTATGTGGTTTGTTTAGAGGAACATACATGTAATGACTCTAGCCTCGGTTCATGAAAAGAACAAACATGCAATGACAGCATGTGTGGTTCATGAAAAAAACAGCACATGCAATGACTTATGTGGTTTGTTTAGAAGAACACACATGCAATGACATTAGGTGTGGTTCATGAAAAGAACAGACACGCAATGACACAGGTGGAATCTTATGTGGTTTGTTTAGAAGAACACGCATGCAATGACACTAGGTGTGGTTCATGAAAAGAACAGACACGCAATGACACAGGTGGATCCTTATGTGGTTTGTTTAGAGGAACATAAATGCAATCACACTAGGTGGTTCTGTATGTGGTTTATGGAAGTAAAAGACATGCAATGACTCTAATTGTGATTCATGAAAAGAACATACATGCAATGACACTGGTGGATCCTTATGTGGTTCATGAAAAGAACGGACAGGTAATGACACTGGTGGATCCTTATGTGGTTTGTTTAGAGGAACAGACATGCAATGACACTAGGTGGATCCACATGTGGTTTATGGAAGTAAAAGACATACAATGACACTGGTAGATCCTTATGTGGTTCATGAGAAGAACAGATATGCAGTGAAACTGGGTGTGGTTCGTGAATAGAACAGACATGCACTGACGCTGGGTGTGGTTCATGAAAAGAACAGGCATGCAATGACACCGGTGGTCCCATCCTTATGTGGTTCATGAAAAGAATAGACATGCAATGACACTAGTGGATCCTTATGTGGTTTGTTTAGAAGAATACACATGCAATGACACTGGGTGTGGTTCAGGAAAAGAACACACATCCAATGACACTGGTGGATCCTTATGTGATTTATTTAGAGGAACACGCATGCAATGACACCGGTGGATCCACGTGTGGTTCATGAGAAGAACACACATCCAATGACTCTAGTAGATCCTTATGTGGTTCATGAAAAGAACATACATGTAGTGAAACTGGGTGTGGTTCATGAAAAGAACAGACATGCACTGACACTAGGAGTGGTTCATGAAAAGAACAGACAGGCAATGACACCGGTGGATCCTTATGTGGTTTATGGAAGGAGAAAACATGCAATCACACTAGGTGGATCCATATGTGGTTTATGGAAGTAACACACATGCAATGACACTGGGTGTGGTTCATGAAAAGAACAGACATGCAATGACACTGGTAGATCCTTATGTGGTTCATGAAAAGGACAGACATGCAATGACACTGGTGGATCCTTATGTGGTTTGTTTAGAGGAACATACATGTAATGACTCTAGCCGTGGTTCATGAAAAGAACAGACATGCAATGACAACCGTGTGTAGTTCACAGAAAGAACAGACATGCAATGACTTATGTGGTTT